>CM024766.1:28637191-28677963 GCA_014218235.1 Colocasia esculenta
TCCCTTCTTTCCTTGTTTGATTTGCAATCCAAGGAAGTAGTTGAGCTCTCCCATCATGCTCATCTCGAACTCTCCCTGCATAAGCTTCTCAAAGTACTTGCAAAGAGATTCATCAGTAGAACCAAATATTATATCATCAACATAAATTTGAACAGCAATATATGTTTGACTTTAGATTTGATGAACAAGTACTATCTACTTGACCTCTGATAAACCATGGTTTAATAGAAAAGAGCTAAGCCTTTCATACCAGGCCCTAGGTGCTTGTTTTAAACCATATAATGCTTTGTGTAATTTAAAAACATGATTCGGAAATTCAGTGTCATCAAGCCTGGAGCTGTTCTACTACAAACTTCCTCCTTAATAAAACCATTAAGAAATGCAGACTTTACCCCATTTGAAATAATTTCACACACTAGTGCAGATGCATATGCAAGTAAGATTCTAATAGCCTCAAGTCTAGCCACAGGCGCATAGGTTTCATCGAAATCTATGCCTTCCTCTTGGGAATAGCCTTGAGCTACCAATCTGGCCTTGTTTCTTAAGATCACACCAGCTTCATCCATTTATTTCTGAACACCATTTGGTGCCAATCACTGGATGATTTGATGGTCTAGGAACAAGTGACCATACTTGGTTTCTCTTGAACTGATTCAGTTCATCTTGCATGGCTAAAATCCAAGATTCATCAGTAAGAGCTTCATTGACTGTCCTAGGCTCTATTTGAGAAACAAAAGCTAAATAATCACATGGAATTATGTTACCTCTTGTTCTTACCCCTACAGATGGATCACCAATGATTTTTCAGAGGGTGATCTCTCTTGTATCTCCATTCCTTTGGAAGATTCTCATGTTCTATATCCTTTTGTTGCAGGTCTTCCAGAGGTGGATCTTCTTCTTGTCCTCAATTGATGAGTTCTTTAGTTTTTGGACAATTCGTCTGCATCATCATTGTCACTATCTTCTTCCTTTCTCAAGGAGGGTTTTTTCATCAAAATAATGTGTACTGACTGCTCAATTAATAAAGTGCGCTTGTTAACACTCTATATCCTTTAGGTTTAGAAAGCATACCCCATGAAGATGCCTTCATCTGATTTGGCATCTAACTTACCAATGTCTCTTTTGCCGTTGTTGTGGATGAAGCATGGACATCCGAATGTCCTGAAGTGACTGATCTTAGGCTTTTCCCTTGAGTAACTCATACGCAGTCTTCTTCAAAATCGGCCTGATCATTACTCTATTGATGATGTAGCTTGCTGTGTTGACTGCTTCAGCCCAAAAATATCTTGGCAGATCATATTCTGACAACATTGTTCTTGCCATGTCCAATAAAGTCCATTCTTTCTCTCAGCAACTCCATTCTGCTGTGGTGTCCTTGGTGCTGAGAAATTGTGTTCAATTCCTTGGTCATCACAGAACTTGGAAATTTTCTCATTCTGGAATTCTCCTCCATGGTCTGATCGGATTCCAACAATGCAATACTTCTTATCTTTTGAACCTTTTTATTGAAGCTCACAAAAGTGTCAAACGGTCATCCTTGTGTTCCAGGAAGGATACCCATGTGAATCTCGAATAGTCATCTACAATAACAAATCCATATTGCTTTCCTCCTAGACTGGTGGTCCTCATTGGCCCAAATAAGTCCATGTGTAAGAGTTCTAAGGGTTTAGAGGTTGTCACCATAGTCTTAGACTTGAATGAGGATTTTACATGCTTCCCTTTTGCACAAGGCCCGCAGATGCCATCCAATCTTGTGCTAATTTTAGGTAGACCTTCCACTAGGCTTCTCTTGATCAGCTTCCTTATGCCATCCAAACTGCAGTGGCCCAATCTTCTGTGCCACAGCTCAGTTGACTGCTCTTTGCTGGCTGCTAAACAAATGTTTTGATCTTTCAGCTGTTCAAGGTAAAGCACATATAGATTCTTCTCTCTGTTGGCTTCAAAAATCACCTCTCCATCCTTCATAATACTGCATTTGGATTCTTGAAATCTGATCTGATGTCCCTTGTCGCATAACTGGCTAATGCTGATAAGATTGTGCTTCAAGCCTTTTACACATAGAACATCTTCAATTACTGTCTTGCCTTTGCTGCTCACTGATCCACTGCCTATCACAGTCCCTTTTCCATTATCTCCATAGGTGATTGTGCCTTCTTCAGCTTCTAAATGGGTAAACAGCCTTCTGTTTCCTGACATATGCTTTGAGCATCCACTGTCCAAGTACCACTTGGATGCCCGGGGATTTTCCTGAAATGAAAACATCAAGCTTTAGGTACCCAAGTTCTTTTGGGTCCTGGATGGTTAGTGTCATCAATTTTCCTTTTGATTATCCATCTTTTATATTTAGTTGGACAGTTTATTTTGGTATGTCCTAGCTTGTTGCCGTGACTGCAACATGTTGTTCTAGTTATTTTTTCATATGAAGCATATTTAAAGTCTGATTTATATGCTATATCTTGTTCAGGTACGAATTTTGGAGTTGGATATATTTTAGGGTATACTATTGTGTCTTCATTATCTGGTGGAATGTAACATAATCCATTCTTCTTTTTACCTGACCGTCTAGCACCTTTTAATATTAAGGAATTTTTACCATTAGTAAATTTTTCTAACGTACTTGATATTTTTCATTTTCTTCTGTTAGCATTTTAATTTTATTTTCTAATCCATCTACTATCTCTTCTTTTTTAGTTTGATTATTTACTTGTTTTTATCTTTTAGATCTTCGCATAGTAACTCATTTCTTCTTTTAAGTTCATTAACTTCCTTCTCTAGTTGTTCATTTTCTGATTTTAAATCTGAATTGGTATTTTCTAGACATGCAACATTTTTCTTACTAGCTTTTAGTAATTTAGATACTTCTCTATATTTATCATAAAGCTCGTTGAAAGCTTCTTCTAAATTGTCAGAATCTGAATCATTGCATGAATCAAAAGAGGAGTCAGAAGTTACCTTTTCTTCTGTGTTGGCCATGAAAGCCAAGTTAGCTTCTTCTTCTTCCTCGCTAGTCGAGCTTGACTCGCTGTCCGAGTCGCTGCTGTTGCTCCAAGCTGCTGCCATTGCTTTCTTCTTGTATCTCTTGAACTTCTTGGAACTGTCTTTCTTTTTGAATTCAGTTTTCTTTAGCTTCGACATTCTGCTTTGATATGTCCTGGCTTCTTACATTCATAGCATATGGCTCTCCTTTCTTCGGAGTCCTTTCCTTCTATCCTTTTAGACTCCTTATTTTTCTTGAAATATCTCCTGCCGGACTGATATCTTTTCTTTTTGGCTAATATTCGTTGAAGCCTCCTAGATAGCATAGCTTCTTCTTCTTCACTGTCTTCACTGTTGGCTTCATTTTTAGATTTTTCCTCAGAGCTGCCTTCTACTGCTTTGAGAGCATTTGTGTGCTTCTTCCTGCTAGATGATTCTCCTAATCTCTCCATGTTTATCTCATGGGCCATGAGGGACCCAATGAGCTTTTCCAATGACATTCTTTTCAAGTCATTGGCTTCTTCTATAGCTGTTACCTTGGGAGTCCAAGAAGATGGTAGGGATCTAAGAATTTTCCTTACCATATCTCCCATCTCATAGCTTTTTCCTAATCCTGCTAACCCGTTGGTGATGTCTGTAAATCTGCTGAACATCTGTGTAATGGTTTCTCCTGACTGCATCTGGAATCTCTCGTATTGTGTCACCAGAATGTCTATTCTGGTTTCTTTCACTTTGTCAGTACCTTCATAAGTGATTCTTAACTTCTCCCACATCTCCATTGCTGATTTGCAGGCTGAAACTCGATTAAATTCTTTCTTTCTAAGTGCACAACATAATATGCTCTTAGCTTTGCAGTTGAGAGAAATCTTCTTTCTTTCATCTTCTGTCCATTTGTCCTTTTCGTTGGTGACTAGAAGATCCCTTCTTCTACAATTGACCAAATCTAAAAATCAAATCCTTGCAAGAAGTATTCCATCTTGGTTTTCCAGTAGGTGTAATCTTCTCCATCGAATAGAGGTGGCCTGTTGACTGACTGGCCTTCGAGTGACCTTGGGCTGCCATTTGATCTTTTCTCTTTAGATCGTTGGATCTTCTTCTTCTAGAAGAGACTAGCTCTGATACCACTTGTTGCCCAGCTAGCTAGCCCAGAGGGGGGTGAATGGATATTAAAATTATTTGATACTCAAATCCTGTTCACACAATAGTCACAAAAACAACACTTCGCAGATTGTTAGTGTTAGTGAAGACAAAGATAAACACACAAAGCATCGCACACACACATTATCCTGGTTCGGATCTCCTCTCCTTAGGAGTCCTACGTCCAGTCCCTGAGCAATATCTCAGGATTTCACTAACCCAAGGGTACTGTCCCCATGGACCCTTACACACCCAACCGCAGCTGGTCTTCCTTCAATCTGAAGGGAATACACCACCCTAGATACCCCACTAGGTCTTCCTTCACAACCGAAGGAACAACACCCTGGATACCACACCAGGTCTTCCTTCACAACTGAAGGGAACAAACACAAGAGAATGTGTTCAAGAGATGTTTCCCCTAGATCAAGCTTATAGAACACCGCTTGATCTGAAGCAAGGACTAAGAAGAAAAAAGATCTACAATCAAGGACTCTTCTCAGAACAAAAGTCTCTCTCACAGATCTGAACTTAGCACAGAGAGCAAGAGCTAAGACTAATGGGAGTTTTTGCTTGGCTCTAAGAAAAGCTTGCAGAAGATTGAAGGCGTTGTAATTTTTTGTTCTCTAATCTTTTTCTGCATCCTTTAGGAACTTCATTCTTCTATATATATCATCTTTTGAAATTCGAACGTTGAAGTGCCCGTTGTCTCTATGCATAAGTGTACGTTAGACTACTTGACACTTGGAAGCTTCTAGTCAACAGTCCTTTATCCTTTCATGTACACAAAGAGAGAGAGGATCTTCTGTAATCTTCTTTGGCTTCCATTCTGTCCAACATTGTATTACGGATGCTGTCAGAGACCTGCACATATTTAAAGCTTGAACAATAGACAACTAAGTTGTATCTTGTTGTCAGTCAACGTTAGAACGAATGTTCATCAAAATAGTAATGCCCTTTTGTTGTTCTAAAGAGATGTTTACAGAGAAGATATGATAATGGAAGATATCGTCTGTATTCATGCAGTGATACGTTCAATCTTCATAACACAGCTGACTAAATATGCGTGAAGACTTTGACTTTTCAACGTATTAAAAATTAGTTCAAAAATTGAATCGTTGTCTTCCATGAAATCGTTATATACATGACTTATGAAATCGTTGTGCAAATGAGTGAATCGTTGTGTATTCATAAGTGAAGAGATGCATACACAAATCGTTATATGTATTAATAATCAAATCGTTATGAAGTTATAAACAATTGATGTACAAATCGTTATGACGTTATATACTAATCCATGTACAAATCGTTATGACGTTATGAATAAATCGATGTACAAGTCGTTATGATGTTATAAAGAAATCCATGTGAGAGAAAATCATTGTTCTCACTTAAGAAATCAATGCGATAAGCAAATCGATGTGATCACTAGAGAAATCGTTATGATAGCAAATCGTTATGTCCACTAAAGAAACCGTTATGAAAGCAAATCGTTATGACCACTAAAGAAATTGTTATGATAGCAAATCGTTACGATCACTAAAGAAATCATTACGAGGGCAAATCATTATGAATACTTAACAATAAATGTGAGGACAAATCGTTGCGATCACTTAATGAATCGTTGTGAGGGAAATACTTGCGATCACTTAACGAATCGTTGTGAGGGCAAATCGTTGTGAATACTTAACAAATCGATTTGAGGACAAATCATTGTGATCACTTAACGAATCGTTGTGAGGGCAAATCATTGCGATCACTTAACAAATCGTTGTGAGGACAAATCGTTGCGATCACTTAACGAATTGTTGTGAGGGCAAATCGTTGCGATCACTTATCGAATCGTTGTGAGGGCAAATCGTAGAAATTGTTATACTACCCAAATCGATAAAAGCACATAGTGAATCCTTATGAATATGAAATTGTTATGAATGTAAGGAATTGTTATAGCTTCATAGAAATCGTTATGAACTTAGACAGATATAATGCTTCAAACTTACATTGTTGTAGAGTGATGAATACTTACATCATAGTTGATTGGTTTGTTTACCCTTGGTTTTTTCCTGTGCTGAAATCTCATAATAAATTGTTAGGTTAAACATTTATCATTGTTTTGTTATCACAAAATAGATGTATAATTGAATTAAATTACATGGAGATAGACTAATCATCAAAAGGCGGAGGAGGGAAAATTGGCTGACCATTCTTATGGAGTTTCCTTCTAACCTTCCTCCTAAAAGTTTTGACCTTAGACCTAGCATCTACCTCCAAATCTTGAGACTCTAGAGGTCGCTTAGACCCAATTCCTAAGGGGGCTGCTTCTGCTGATCAAGCTCAACTTGTACTGACATCTCTTGTTGCTGCTCTTTCTACAGTTGATCTGGCTCAACTACTACTGAATGATGCTCTAGTTCGTGTTGCTGCTATACTGGTCATGCTACTGTTGCTCTTGTTCCTTTTGCTGCTGATGCTGCTGTTCTGGTTCTTGTTGATGTTGTTCTGACTGCTGCTCTTCTTGAAGAGTTGAGGGTGGAGAAGATGGCTCACTAGTGCCCTGTTGGCACACTAACTAAAGCACAAGGTCCTTCATCTGTAGACCTCCTCAGCCAAGAATCAAACTTAACATCCACTTGCTGAACTTGCATCTGAAGAACTGACAAGCCCTCTTATTACTGCATCAAAATATACATCATCATGCTGGAACTGTTGCTACTCTCCCCCTGAGTCCTTGGCCGAGTCTCAAAATGAAGAGGGGAGGCATGATGCTCTACTTCTTCAAATCTTTCCTCAAGTGGAGTAGTTCTTGGAATATCTTCTTCTTGTGCTACTCTCTTGCCCCTCAAATCTCTAAGCACTTGACTGATGGTTTCTTCTTCTGGTGCTTCATGCTTAGGAGATGGAGCAGGAACTTGCTCTTGTTCTGGTTCATGCTGATGACCTTGATGCTCTTCTTCTTGTTGTTGCTCTTGCTGACTTGTGCAGGGGCTCTACTCTTTCTTCTCTTTCTTCTTCATGCTGAATTACTAGAATAGATGAGGAACCCTGTGCCTCATCAGAGAATATCTCATGAGTGCACTGTGGCACAGAGTCCTTGGTCCAAAAATTTGAGCTTTGCTTTACAAAAATAGTGGCTTCTTCTAAGTGTAGACAAACAAATCTTTTCCTTCACTGCCACTGAAATCTCAGCACTAAGATCTATTGAAAACCTTCTGAAAATTAGGGTCAGCAAGGGTCCATATGGAAGATTCCTGTAGATTTCTGGATCCTGCCATTCTTTCCAAATGACTGAGGGCAGGTTCACCCTATGTCTCTGAATAGCCCAAAATAATAGGCTACCATCTCTGGCAGTTATGGAGGAGTGGGTGCCAGCCCTAGGTGTGATGATATTTGTGATGATAGAGTGGATGATTTCACTAGCAAACCTTTCTTGCTAATAGTCCCCAAACTTCTAATCACACTCATTTTTTGCTTGTCCATGGGCACATTCTCACTAATTCAATGGCCAGAGTTGGGGCAGTCTAATATTTCAACCAACAGTTCTTATGAAACTGTGACTTTGGTGCCTTTCACAATCCTGTAACTGAACCTTCTAAAGAAACTTGAAGGGGCACATAAAATGCCTTAAGGGCACCTTCGAAAGATGGTTCTGCAATCTGACACAGTCTAGACTAGCCCATTGCCGCTAGGGTTTCTTCTACCCAAACTAGACTACCATGCAACTGTTTGAAGTCTACAACCTTTCTGGGACAGATGGACACCTTGGCAGAGGAAAGGTGTTGGAACTATTCAGGGGTGAACATAGTTCCTTCTGGAGCACTAAAGGAGGCCATCTAGACAGAAGACAAAAGAGAAGATTCAGAGGACTGTCACAGGAGTCAAAGAAATAAGTTCAAAGATCAACCAACCTACCTTTCTTCAGAGAGATGAGAGATCTGTAGTTGCTCTGAAAACAATTTCAGAGGAGATGAATAGTACACACGCAGGAAGAGGAAGAAGACGACAGGAGAGTCGGAGAGAGAGTTCAAACGGGTGCTTTGGAAATGGAATAAGGGATCTTAATATAGAAGTGGAAAGTACGTACCAAAGATGAGATGAACAGCTGTGATTAAATGATGGACAGTTATTGTAATAAATTCCTCAATAAATTTAAAATTATTATTATTTATTTAATAATTTTTGTTAATGAGAAATTCGACTTCATAGACTCCGACTTCTCGCAGTCGAAATGCCTTCTCCGACTTCTGAGAGTTGCAGTGCACACTTCCTTCTTCATGAGTCGTGGTAGACTCCACTTTAAGAAGTCACAGTCTGCACTCCGACTTCCAACAGTCGTAGTACCGGGACTTGGAGAAATTGCAATGCGTTTTCAACATACACTTGCAGAAATTCAAACATGGATTTATCACAACACTTCAATCAGGTTACACATACCTTTTTCTCTTCTAATTGATGTAAATCTATCTTTATGAAGAGGTTTAGTAATATATCAGCTAATTGATTTTTTGTAGAGACAAAATCAAGTAAAATATCACCATTATTTACATGGTCCCTGATGAAATGATGTCTGACCTCATATGCTTTGTTCTTGAATGTTGAATATGATTTTTGGTCAAGTTGATTGTGCTTGTGTTGTCACATAGCATTGGAATATCTTGAAGTGTTTGACCAGAGTCTTCCAGTTGATGTTTGATCCACAGCAGTTGAGTGCAACAACTTCTAGATGCAATGTTACTTCTGTTGTGGACAATGCTACTGAATTCTACTTTCTGGAAGACCAAGAAATCAAGCATCCTGCAAGAATTTGATAGGTACCACTGGTGCCTTTTCTATCTATTTTGCATCCAGCATAGTCAGCATCAATATATCTAATTAATTTGAAATCAGAATATCTGGGATACCATAAACCAATTTACATGTGTTTATAAGATATCTAAAAATTCTTTTAACAACATTACATGTGATTTTTTTAGGATCACTTGAAATCTTGCACACAAACATGCATTGAACATTATATCTGGTCTACTAGCGGTAAGATAGAGTAATGATCCAATCATACCTCTATAGATCTTTTGATCTACTTTCTTGCTAAGTGGATCACTATCTAATTAATACCTGAGCTCATGGGTGTTTCTAAGGGCTTACACTTATCAAAACCATATTTTGAGAGTAAATTAAAATATATTTATTTGACAAATGTGAGTACCTTCTTGGTCTACTTGATTTGCAACCCAAGAAAGTAATTAAGCTCACCCATCATACTCATCTCAAACTCACTTTGCAAAAAAATTTCAAAGAATTTACAAAGCGATTCAATAGTAAAACCAAAAATAATATCATCAACATATATTTGCACTATCAAGATTCCTTCTGAAATTTTCTTAATAAAGAATGTGTTACACACTTTACCTCTTATGAAATCATGTGATATAAAATAAGCACTTAGTCTTTCATACCATGCTCTTGGAGCTTGTTTTAGACCATACAATGCTTTCTTCAAAAGGAAAACATGATTTAGATATTTAGTATCTTTGAAACTAGGTGGTTGCTCAATATAAACTTCTTCTTTTATGAACCATTCAAAAAAGTACTTTTAACATCCATCTGAAATAAATTGATGTTGAGAGAGCATGCATAAGCTAAAAGAATTCTAATTGCCTTTAATCTAGCAATGGGGCATAAGTTTCATTAAAATCAATACCTTCCTCTTAAGAATACTCTTGTGCTACAAGGCTGGCCTTATTCCGGGTGATCACTCTTGATTCATCCATTTTGTTTCTGAAGACCCATCTGGTCCCAATAACTGGATGGTCAGAAGGTCTAGGGACAAGAGTCCAAACTTGGCTGCGTTGGAACTGATTAAGTTCCTCTTTCATTGCAAGGATCCAAGATTCATCAGCCAGTGCATCACTGATTGTCCTAGGCTCAATTTGAGACACAAATGCAGAAAAATCACAAGGAATGTTCATACCTCTTATTCTTACCCTATCTTGAGGATCACCTATAATGTTTCTCTTTGATGATCTCTGTGATACCTCAATTCTCTAGGCAGTCCTTCTTGTTGTTCTTCTTGCTGTTGAAGTTCCTCTAGTGGTAGATCTTCCTTTTCTTCTTCTTTCTCTCCTTCTTCAAGAGATGTTTATTCTAGATCTCTGTACAGATCTTCAACACAATCTTCTTCTTCTTCTATTCTCTTAATAGTGGGGTTAGTCTCATCAAATAAGATGTGCACTGTTTGCTCTATAGTTAAAGTTCTCCTATTTAACACTTTATATCCTCTAGATTTTGAAATATATCCTAACAGAAAACCTTCATCACTTCTAGCATCTAACTTTCCTAAGATATCTTTACCATTATTCAAAATAAACACTTACAACCAAAAGGTCGAAGATGACTGATGTTGGGCTTTTTCTTCCTTGTATAGCTCATAAGGTGTCTTCTTTAGGATTGGTCTAATCATGCACCTATTGATGATGTAGCAAGTTGTGTTGACTACTTCTGCCTAGAAGTATCTTGGTAAATTGTACTTTGTAAGCATAGTTTTGGCCATATCTAGCAGTGTTCTGTTCTTTCTTCTACTACTCTTTTGTTGAGGTGTTCTTGGTGCAGAGAAATTGTGTTCTATTCCATTTTCTTCACAGAACTTCATAACTCTTCATTCTTGAACTCTCCACCATGATCAGATTTAATACTGATTATCTGAAACTTCTGATTCTTCTGTACTAATTTGCTGAACTTTAGAAAAGCTAAAAATGTTTCTGATTTGGCCTAAAAAGGGATACCTAAGTGTACCTTGAGTAGTCATCTACAATTACATAGCCATATACTTTTCCTCCAAGACTACTGTTCTTATAGGTCCAAATAAGTCTATGTGAATAAGATCAAAGGCTTGGAAGTTGTAACCACTGTTTTGGACTGAAATGATGTCTTAGTTTGCTTTCCCTTTGCACAAGCTGTACAGATTCCAGACCTCTTCAGTTTCATCTTCGGTAGACCTTCAACTAGATCATGCTTGATTAATTTCTTGATTACTGAAGTACTTGCATGTCCTAGTCTTCTGTACCATAAATCAGTTTCTTCACTCTTGGTGGTTACAAGACACAAATTTACTTCTTTTAGTTCTACTAACTGTAAGGTGTACAGATTTTTAACTCTTTGAGCTTCACATACTATTTTTCTATCCTTTTGAATAATGCACTTGTCATTTTGAAATTTTACTAGGTGACCCTTGTCACACAGTTGACTGATGCTAATGGGGTTGTACTTCAATCCTTCTACATACATGACATCTTCTATTAGAATTTTTTCTTTTGTTCCTACTATTCCACATCCTAAGACCTTCCTTTTTTCATTATCTCCATAGATGACCTAACCAATCTCATCTCTAAAGCTTGTAAATAACTTCATGTCACCTGTCATATGCCTTGAGCACCCACTATCCAAATACCATTTAGATGCTCTCAGGCGACCTGCAAGCAAACTTAAGTTGTAACTTTTGGTATCCAAATTTTTAGGTCCTTGATGGTTAGTCTTAGGGATCCAGCGCAAATGTCTAGTTGTGCATGTGCTGACAGTGTGTCCTAGCTGGTTATAGTGACTACAACATAAATCAAAAACATTCTTCATGTGTGTAGTGTTGTTAAATTTTTGTTTTTGTTTGTAAGCATATTGGTTAACCTTTCTAGGATTTTTAATTCCTTTTTTTTTTTACAAATTGTGGCGTTGGACACTTTTCAGGATACACAATATCTTCTTCATTATGTGGAGATGTATATCATACTCCATATTTCTTCTTACTTGTCCTAGAACCTTTTAGTGTAACAACCAAGATGTTTTACAATTTGATATTTTCTCTATGGCACCTCTTAGATAGTTATTATCTTCTTTTAGTTTTTCTTCATCCTTTAATTCTTTTAGATTTGACTCTATTTCCAAGATTTTACTGTTTTTATTTTTTAAGTCTTCACATAGTAATTTGTTTGCTCTTTTAGTTTCATTTAGGTTTTGTCCTAATCTTTCTAATTCATTTTTTAGAAAAGCATTAGATTTTTCATATGTAGCAAATTTAATTTAACAATTTCATTTGCTTGACTACTATTATATTTTTTCATATAATTCATTGAAGGCATCTTCAAGACTATCAGAATTAGATTCAGAACATGATGTGAAAGAAGTTTCAAAATTACCTGATCCAGTCCTACCATGAGAGGTAAATTGGCCTTTTCTTCTTCTTCTTCAGATTCTGAACTTGAAGAGTCCGAACTGGTGCTTCTTCATTATCCCATGCTCCTGCCATTGCCTTTTTCTGGTACCTTCTAATTTCTTTTCTTTGCCTTTCTTCTTCTTAGATCTTTCTACTTGATCCTTCTTCTTCAGCTTAGGGCATTCATATTTGTAATGTCCTGGTTGATTGCACTCGTAGCTTCTTGTCCTTCTTGAAGAATCTCATAAAACCAAACTTCTTCTTCTTGGCAAGGATCCTTTGCAATTTCCTTAATAGCATAGCTTCATCATCACTGTCATCTGATTTCTCCTTTGAGTCTTCAGAGGAAGAAGAATTTGCAACCTTCAAAGCATTTGGCATTTTCTTTTGCGATAAACTTTCAGAAAATCTTTCCATGTTAATTTCATGAGCCATTAGGGATCCAATTAACTTGTCAATGGAAAGTTGAGTTAGAACATGTGCTTCCTCAATGGAAGTGACCTTAAGGGTCCAAACATTTGTTAATGATCTTAGGATTTTTCTTACAGTTTCTTTATTTGTAAGAATCTTTCCTAGTGAACTCAAACCTACTATTATGTTTGAAAAATGATTGTACATCTGAGTTATGTTTTCATTAGGAAGCATTTTAAATTGTTCATACTGAGAAACAAGAATATCTATTCTAGTTTGTTTTACTCTATCAGTTCCTTCATATGTAACTTGTAGTTTATCCCACATTTCTTTAGCAGTTCTACAAGTAGATAGTCTATTGAATTCTCTTTTAGATAGACCACATCATAGATAATTTTTAGCCTTATAGTTTAAAGGTGTGTTCCTTTTATCCGCTATGGAGAGAGCAGAGGTAGTTTCACCAAGAATAGTAAAATCACCTTGTTCTATTACCTGCCACAGATCAAAATTTGTGCCTCTGATGAAGCATTCCATCCGTATCTTCCAATATTGATAATCTTCACCATCAAAGAATGGTGGCCTTGTAACAGACTGCTTTCATAGTTGTGACTTTCAACTGCCATCTCTTCTCAAATCTTCGATTCTTCTGAGAAGATCTCACTTTGATACCACTTGTTAGATTGAGATGGCACTAATGATGTCATAGAGGGGGGTGAATAGGACTTCTTGACCTTTTAAAAATTTTATCTGAAAATAGACAACACAAAATAGACTTGTTAGTGTTAAGTGTAGTGTGTGATTCAAGTGTAAATTGGCGAAAATAATCACACAATTGCACAATGAATTTTATCCTAGTTCGGTCCTTCCCACATAGAAGTCTTACGTCCAGTCCTTAAGCAAACCACTTGAGATTTCACTAACTGCCAAGAATACTTGGCCTTCTCTCACCCTTGAGAGGTATTACAAGCCCACATGCTCCCAAGCAAGTCTTCCCTCAACAGGGGTATAATAACTACCTTTAACAAGGTCTTCCCTTCACAAGAGGGGCACTGCAGGAACAAACCTCCTGCGGGTTACAGAATTTAAAAAACACTTGTGTGCCTGCTCTGAAGAGTGAACAAACACAAGGAATTCAGAAAGGAATACAAATAGAAGTTACAACGCTAATCCTTTCTGAATCAAGGAGGGTGGACTATAAGAAAATCTTGTTACACAACTTCCACCCAACACAAACAAGACTTCTATGAAGAGGAGAGCTTGGAAATTTTCATACTGTGGAGGCTCTCTATCTTGTAGCTCAGTAGAAGGCTTGTGAAGGCTCTTGCTAGTAGAAAGCAGGAGTGAGTTGAAAGAGTTGCTAGCTGGTTTCACACACTTAGTGTGTCTCCTCTTGTTCAAACTTCGGCTTCTATATATGCTTCACAGGATATTTTTGTTTGAAACTATCTGTTGGAGATCAAGCCGTTTGAGGAGTGGCCTTTGATCCTTTGGATGCAGATGAGATTTTGATTATCCATTAGTTCTTCAGCTTTTTAGCTTTCCAACAGCTTCAGACCATGCTTGTAGCTTCTCAGCATATAGAGGTCAGCCTTTATTAATGTTCTGTGAAAGCTCCATGCTGAAAATGTGCCTAATAAATGTTCTGCAACAAGGATAAGACAAAAGAAAGATACCTCCATACTTTATGAGGTAGGTGAGTCAGAGATATTGTAATTATGGAAACCTCGGACAAACACAGTTTAGTGCAAAATAAATACGAGACAGTTGCATCAGAAGGTAAGGTGAGGTTCTGACAGTGGTAGGTGAGCTCTGTCAGGTACCCCATGCGTCTGATGGCATTAACTGCAAGACCTTACTAAACGAAAATAAAATATGAACTTTTGACATAAAGCAAGAGACCAATTTGAATAAATGTTTCTGACATTTAAACAGATAATTTTTTTGTGGTTGTTTTGAGTATAATGTATCCTATCTGTCAGAATACATTAAATAATGATAACATAATAGGATAGTATTCTGAAAGATATACAAGTATTATGTGTTCTACAGAAGATATCATTAAGCAAATGTAATACCAAACAATCAACATTTCATGAAGCTATAAAATAGTATTTGCATGGAAAAAGTGAAGTACAGAAGTTGCCAGGGAAGTCAGAGACAAAAAGAGATGTACTTCGACTCCCTAGAGTCGGAGTCTAAAACATGAGAAACATACTAAATTTGACTCTACAGAAGTCCCAGTGAGACAATAAAATTCAACTTCATGAAGTCGGAGTGAACTCTTCGACTTCCTGGGAGTTGGATATCAATGCAGATTTCAACTTTCTGGAGTCAGAGAGTAGACTTCGACTTTTGGAAGTTGGTGTTAGGGCTTCATCAATTTTTCAATTCATAATTCGATACCCTACTTTGACTTCTCAAAGTTGGAGTCTAGGATTCGACTTCTCAGTAGATAGAGTCCATAATTCGATTTCCAAAGAGTTAGTCCAGAACAAAGAGGGTTACAACACTTCAATTTTTCGGAGTCGGAGTCCACAGTCGGAGACAGTATGATACATAGTGTATTCTGTGGACTTAAGAAAATTTTCTAGATAGTGTTAATATAGTATTGTACAAAATATGTTCTCTGTGATATGTTGCAGTAGATTTGATTGTATGAAGTCTTTAAAAGATTTTGTCATAGAAAAATCACCATGTTAAGATTATTTAAAGTCTTAAATAATTTTCTTAAGGGATAGTTGCTCAACAGTAGCTACTTATTTTTTTTAAAAAAAAGTGATTTGCATATATATCTCTCTTAAATGAAATTGTGTAAGAATCATCTTACTTCTACATTTTACTTGTATGCCCCTCTTATAAAATTATGTTACTCAGAGAAATTTTACCTACCACATGTTAAATAAGAGTGAAATATGTTTCAAATAATTATTTATGGTTACCAATATTTGTTCCAAGTTTAAGATTTATAGCTAAATGGAAACGTTAGCTCTAACCCAAAAAAAAAAAAAATGCTAGCTATCATGATAAAAGATTACAAGGTTTCTGGACACAATATAAGCCTACAAACAAATACAAAAACTGGATAGAAGATTTTCACGTGATTGTAGTCATATAGTAGTTGGATGATTAGAGTCCCTTCGCGTACATCTTAGGTAGTGGTTGAAACACTTTTGTAGGAGTTGGAAGCGACAGAAGCCAACTTTGTCGGCAAAATGTACGGGCGACGAGATTTTCACCTCGTCGCCTGTGCTGCTCCGCAAAAGCGATGTCACCTTAAAAAAAAGGGAGAATTAATTATTAGTCCCTGGCAGGGACCTGCTATTATTTTCAGTCCTTGTCAGGTTTTCAACAGCCTTCCAGTCCTACTTTATGCAGGATTTATTTTTAAGACCCTGCTTTTAACCTCTGTTATCCTCCCCTGTTATCTCAAAAGTGTGTAATCGTTATCCCAAAAGTGTGTAACTGCATAAGTATGTAAATCATGTAACTATGTAATTACATACTTACGTAGTTACACATATAACTTTATAACTACATAGAAAATTATAAGTTGTAACTCTGTAATTAGGGCTTACCTAGTTACATACATAGTTTCTCTTATGCAGCTACACATGTAACTGTGTAACTACATAGAAATTTTATAAGTTTGTAACTCTGTAATTAGGGCTTACCTAGTTACATACATAGTTTCAAAAGGATTTACCTACTTATCAGGGCTTCCTAGTTACCAAAGGTTACCTAGTTACAGAGTTACATGTGTATTCATGTAAGTGCATAAGTATGTAGCTACAGAGTTACATGTGTAACTCTGTAACTACATGTAAGTGTGTAATTACACATGTTCATACTATGTAACTACACATACACATGTAACTTTGTAAGTATGTAAGTACATAGTTTTTACGCCTTAAGTTTGTAATTATTTCTTCATGTAACTATGTAACAAGGCATGAAGTAGTTACACAGTTAAATGTAACTATGTAAGTATATATTTATAGAGTTACATGTATAATTATGTAAGTATGTAATTCCTATAACAACGTAAATATATAATTACATACTTATGGAGTTACACATGTACTCTGTAACTACATAGAGATTTTATAAGTTTGTAACTATGTAATTAAGGTTTACCTAGTTACATACTTACATGATGATCAGGTTATCCACATGTAATTTAATAAATTACACATCTATTTTGATGATTAACAAAATTATGATAAGGTTACTACACTTTTTCTATGAGTCTAAGCAGAGGAAATAAACCAAGGGAAAACAAGCCAATAAAGTAAGTATTCATCACACTACCAATGTGAGTTCAAAGCATTAATATTTGTCTAAGTATACATCGATTTCCACTATAGGTCATAACGATTTCTATAGAGACAATGGGCACTTCAACGTTCGAATTCAAAAGGGTGATATATATAGAAGAATGAAGCTCCTGAAGGAAGACAACGGTTAGAGAACAACAAGTGAGATACAACGCTTACAACCTTCGGCAAGCTTTCCTAGAACCAAGTAAAAATCCCATCTGTTCTAGCTCCTGCTCTCTGTGCTAAGTGTAGATCTGTGAAAGAGCCTTTAGTTCAGAGAGAGCTCTCTATTGTAGATCTTTTCTTCTCTGTCCTTGCTTTGATCAAGCACTGTTCTATAAGCTTGATCTAGGGAGTCTTTCCCTGAAAACTTTCTCGTGTGTTTGTTCCTTCGTGTAGAAGAAGACCTGGTGGGATCTAGGTGTGAGATTCCCTTCGTGTAGAAGGAAGACCTAGTGGTATCCAGGGTGCTGTAAGTTCCTCTTCGGGTTGTGAAGAGAAGACCAGTTGCGGCTGGGTGTTGTAAGGGTCCATAAGGGGGACAGTACTCTTGGGTTAGTGAAATCCTGAGATATTGCTCAGGGACTGGACGTAGGACTCCTAAGGAGAGAGATCCAAACCAGGATAATTCTCTATGTCGTGTGATTGGTTTTGTGTGTTTGATTCTTCCTTCACTAAAACTAACAATCTATGAAGTGTGCTTTTATGACCATTATGTGAACAGGTTTTAAGTATTAAATATTTTTTCATATCCCATTCACCCCCCCTCTGGCTAGCTAGCTGGGCAACAAGTGGTATCAAAGCGAGTCTCTTCGACAAAGAAGATCCAACGATCTGAAGAGCAAAGATCAAATGGCAGTCCAAGGTAACTGCGAAGGTCAGTCTGTCACAGGCCACCACTGTTCAATGGAGAAGATTACATCTATTGGAAAACAAGAATGGAATACTTTCTACAAGGTCTCGATTATCATATTTGGTCAATAGTTGAAGAAGGTAATCTCCTAGTCACCAACGAAAAGAATCAATGGACTGATGATGATAGAAAGAAAATATCCCTCAACTGCAAAGCCAAAAGCATTTTGTGTTGTGCCCTCAGTAAAAAGGAATTCAACTGTTATCAGCCTGCAAATCCGCAATGGAGATGTGGGAAAATAAGAATCACTTATGAAGGCACGGATAAAGTGAAAGAAATCAGATAGACATTCTGGTGACACAATATGAAAGGTTCCAGATGCAGCTAGGGGGTCTATAACCTAATGTTCAACAGATTCACAGATATTACAAACGGATTGCTGGACTAGGAAAAAGTTATGAAATGGGAGATATGTAAGAAAAATTTTGAGGTCTCTTCCATCTTCGTGGACTCCCAAAGTAACCGAGATAGAAGAAGCAAATGACTTGAAGAGATGTCCCTGGAGAAGCTCATTGGGTCCCTCATGGCCCATGAGATAAACATGGAAAGGTTAGGAGAGTCCTCTAGCAGAAAGAAGCACTCCAATGCTCTCAAGGCAGAAGAGGACATTTCAGAAGAACTCTCAATGACAGTAATGGTCACGAAGATAGTGAAGATGAAGAAGCTCTGCTGTCAAGAAGGTTGCAACACATCTTAGCCAGAAAAAAAAACATCAATATGGAGAAGACATTTCAAGAAAGGGAAAGACTTCAAAAGGCCTGAAGTCAAAGACTCAAAGAAAGCTGACCCATCTGCTACGAATGTAAGAAGCCCGAGCATATCAAAGCAGAATGTCCAAAGTTCAAGAAAC
This sequence comes from Colocasia esculenta, assembly GCA_014218235.1. NCBI lineage: Eukaryota > Viridiplantae > Streptophyta > Magnoliopsida > Alismatales > Araceae > Colocasia > Colocasia esculenta. Next base: position 28,655,992 of record CM024766.1, read on the forward strand.
CTGAATTCAAAAAGAAAGACATTCCAAGAAACTCAGGAGATATAAGAAGAAAGCATGGCAGCAGCTTGGAGCAATAGCAGCAACACAGACAGCGAATCAAACTCAAGCATGAGGAAGAAGAAGAAGCCAACCTGGCCTTCATGGCAAATACTGAAGAAAAGGTAACTTCTGACTCATCTTTCGATTCCTGTAATGATTCTGATTCAGATGATTTAGAAGAAGCTTTCAACGAGCTTTATAGTAAATAAGAGAAGTATCTAAATTACTAAAAGCTAGTAAGAAAAAGTTGCATGTCATAGAATACTAACTCAGATTTAAAATTAGAAAATGAACAACTAGAGAAGCAGGTTAATGAACTTAAGAGAAGAAAGGAGTTTACTATGCAAAGATCTAAAAGATAAAAATAAACAAATAATCAAACTATGAAAACAAGAAGTTTAGACGAACTGAAAAATGAAATCAAAATACTAAAAGAAGAAAATGATAAACTATCAAGTACGTTAGAAACATTACTAATGGTAAAAATTCCTTAATAATAAGAGGAGCTAGAAGATCAGGCAAAAAGAAGCATGGAGTAGGTTACACACCCCCAGATAATGAAGAAACGATAATGTATCCAAAAACATATCCAGCTCCTAAATTGTAACTGAACAAGATACATCATGTAAATCAAACTTTAAATGTTCCATATGAAAAGTAACTAGAACAACATGTTGCAGTCACTGCAACAAGCTAGGACACACCAAGATATCACGTCCAACTAAATATATAAGATGGATAATCAAAAGGAAAATTGATGACACTAACCAACCAGGACCCAAAAGAACTTGGGTACCTAAAGCTTGATGCTTTCATTTCAGGAAAACCCTCGAGCATCCAAGTGGTACTTGGATAGAGGATGCTCAACGCATATGTCAAGCAACAGAAAGTTGTTTACCCATTTAGAAGCTGAAAAGGCACAGTCACCTATGGAGATAATGGAAAAGGAACTGTGATAGGCAGCGGATCAGTGAGCAGCAAAGGCAAAATAGTTATTGAAGATGTCCTATGTGTTAGAGGACTGAATCACAACTCATCAGCATCAGCCAGCTTTACGACAAAGGACATCAAATCAAATTTCAAGAGTCAAAGTGCAGCATTATGAAAGATGGAGAGATCATTTTTGAAGCCAACAGAGAAAAGAACCTGTACGTACTCTACCTTGAAGATTTGAAAGGTCAGGATACTGTTTAGCAGCAAACAAAGAGCAGTCAACTGAGCTGTGGCACAGAAGATTGGGCCACTGCAATTTGGATGGCATAAGGAAGCTGATCAAGAGAAGATTAGTGGAAGGTCTACCTAAAGTTAGCGCAAGAATGGACAGTGTCTGTGGGCCTTGTGCAAAAGGGAAGCATGTAAAATCCTCATTCAAGTCAAAGACTATGGAGACAACCTCTAAGCCATTAGAACTCTTACACATGGACTTATTTGGGCCAATGAGGACCACCAGTCTAGGAGAAAAGCAATATGGATTTGTTATAGTAGATGATTACTCCAGATTTATATGGGTATCATTCCTAGAGCATAAAGATGACACTTTTGAGAACTTTGTAGCTTCAGTAAAAGATACAGAAAGACAAGAAGTTTAGCATTGTTGGAATCCGATCAGACCATGGAGGAGAATTCTAAAATGAAAGATTTGCAAATTTCTGTGATGATCAAGGCATAGAGCATAATTTCTCAGCGCCAAGGACACCACATCAAAATGGAGTTGCTGAGAGGAAGAACAGAACCTTGTAGGACATGACAAGGACGATGTTATCAGAATATGATTGCTAATATATTTTTGGGCTGAAGCAGTAAACACAGCTTGCTATATAATCAACCGGGTGATGATCATGCCAAATTGAAGAAGACTGCTATGAGTTGTACAAGGAAAGAAGCTGAAGATCAGTCACTTCAGACATTCGGATGTCCATGCTTCCCACAACAACGGCAAAGAGACATTGGTAAGTTAGATGCCAAATAGATGAAGGCATCTTTATGGGTATGCTTCCAAACCTAAAGGATATATATTGCTTAATAAGCACACTTTATTAATTGAGTAGTCAGTACACGTTATTTTTGATGAAACTAATCCTTCCTTGAGAAAGGAAGAAGATAGTGACAATGATGATGCAGATGAATTGTCTAAGAAACTAAAGAATACTTCAATTGAGGATAAGGTGTTGACCCTTTTGGTACGGAACCAAGCTACCTAGAGGGGGGGTGAATAGGTTTTCTGAAATCTGAAATAGAAACTTAAACACAGAAAATTATCACTTCAAGTTTGGTTAGTTTAGTGTGATAAAGAGCAGTGCGGAAGCAAGTAAACAATCACACAAATAACACAAGGGATTTATCCTGGTTCAGCCCTTCCCACATGGAAGTCCTACATCCAGTCCCCAAGCAACCTCTTGGGAATTTACTAACCAAGGGTACAGTCCCCCTTAAGGACACTACAATACCCAGCACCCCAGCTGGTCTTCTTCTCTTTTCCGGGCAAGAAGGCAGCCCACTTCTCCTACAGGTAAAGAGCCAACCTCCTGGTACAACCCCCAGTGCGGTTCTGCTAGACACAAACCTCTAGCTAGGTTCTACACTGTATACAGTCCTACAGCTGGACAGAAATCTTTTTTAAAAAAGAAAGAACAAAGCTGAGAGTTGGAACAAATAAAAACCAACTAAAAGAACTCTCAGCAAAGACTCTCTCCCCCAGATTACAAGATGCACACAGAGAGAGAGAGAAGAGAGGAGAAGGAGCTTGAATGCTTCAGTGCTTCAGATGCTTGAACACTCTTCTTGGGCTCAGGCTCTTTCTCTCTTTTCTTTGAGTGTATTTGGAGTTCAGGTTCCTCACTGGTTGTACACTCATTCAAAAGATCTTCAGGAAAGCTCTATCCTTCTTCAGCCTTGCTTCATCTTTTTATGAGCATTTGAATAAATCCGTTGGAGTTCTAGCTTTTGCTCATCTTCTCTTTCTTCTGATAATTTGTGGTCTACGAGGTCTGCAAGCATAGAAAAAAGTGTTTAGATAAAAGAGTGTTTCTGTCAAAAAGGTTCATACCTTTATGTTTCCTGATGCCACCTAGAGTGGTAAGTAATCCTCTTTTGTTGGCAGGAGAGAAGAGATCTAGAAAGATAAGCAAAAAGATCTCCTGTCAGAAAGATAGAGGATTATGCAAATCAAGAATATTGACTTTTTCACTAGATGCCAAAAGGCACTTTGAAATATAAAGGAAATCTATGTTTTTACAAAGAAATCTATGTTTTACAGAGGAATCCATGTTTTTACAAAGGAATCCATGTTTTACAAAGGAATCGATGTTTCACTTATCAAATCCTTGTGAGAGTTAGAAAGGAATCCATGTTTTACAAGGATCGATGTTTCACTTATCAAATCCTTATGAGAGTTACAAAGGAATCCATGTGAGAAGTCTGTGTGAGTTACAAAGGAATCCTTATGAGAAGTCTGTGTAAGTTACAAAGGAATCGTTATGAGAAGTCTATGTGAGTTACAAAGGAGTCTGTGTGAGTACAAAGGAATCCATATGAGTTACAAAGGAGTCTGTGTGAGTTACAAAGGAATCCTTATGAGTTACAAAGGAGTTTGTGTGAGTACAAAGGCCTTATGAGTTACAAAGGAGTCTGTGTGAGTACAAAGGAATCCTTTGAGTTACAAAGGAGTTTGTGTGAGTTACAAATGAATCCTTATGAGTTACAAAGGAGTCTGTGTGAGTACAAGGAATCCTTATGAGTTACAAAGGAGTCGTGTGAGTTACAAAGGAATCCATGTGAGAGCAAATCGATGTGACACTTTGAACTGAATCGATATATATTGAATGGACATCGATTTATGTTTAGTGCAAATCATTACGGTAATAATGTCATAAATTTATATTTAATAGAAAATCATGATATTAAATATTTTTAATAATTAATTAATTAATCTAAATTTAGTTATCACCAAAATATAAGTGTAAAATATAGGAGTGGTTCAACAATCTCCCCCTTTTGTGATGACAAAATTTATGATAATTTTCTGACAAAAATACGTAAAGCATAGAAAACACAGAAAATTCAAAGATAATGCATACCATGCATACTCTCCCCCTTTTGTCACAAACCAAAAATGTAGGTTCTTACCATTGTATTCTTTCCCCTTTGTGAGAGAATTTCTTACCATTGAGGGTTTCAACAATGATTGACATAAATGAATAACTCCTCCTTAGTCTGTGCTCCCCCTGAGTGAGAGATTCCACCTGAATGAGACTTGAAAATAATTGTTAGTAATATTAAAATTTACAAATAAATTAATGACTACTCCCTCTTCAGATATGAGATGGATGAAGAGCTGGCAGTCACCAGTGCCTTAAGCATCCTTTGTTCCTGATGCTTCAAGGCCATTCTGCAAATAAACTATTCAGAAGTAGGTACCCAAATCTTTTTGGGTCCTTGATGGTTAGATGCATAAAAACATCCTTTCGGAATCCATACTAGGTGCTTTGTTGTGCAGGTGTTTACTATGTGTCCTAATTTATTACAATGAGAACAACAATGAATATAAATTATTTTGTTGTTCTTATTATCTTTGTACTGTCTGTTTAGAACACAATTTTTTAGAACATTTTCCTTTACAGGGGCCTTTTTCTGAGGCATCTTGGTTTCTTTTACAAATTTTGGTAATGGATATTTTTCAGGAATTATGAAATGTTTTTCTTTTTCAGGAGTATGTAACCAAGCCCTTGTTTGTTATTTCCAGATTTTGATCTGTTTAAGCATAGGGCTAAAGATATTTTTCTTTAGTTAATTTTCTAACTAATTCTTTTAAATACAGATTTTCTTCAGTTAGAGTTTTTAATTTTTCTTCTAACTCTAATTTTTCATTCTCCTTATTTTTTAAATATTCATCCAAAAGATAAATGTTATCTTTACTATCCTTTATTGTTTTTCTAGTTGCTCCAATTCGGATTAAGATCAGAACTGGTGTTTTCTAAGCAAATAGTGTTGTTTTTCAGATTCTTTAATTCTTTTACAACATTTTTATGTTTTTCATATAGTTCATTAAATACTTCTTCTAAGTCTTCAGATTCTGATCCTGAATCTGTGCAAGAATCAAAAGATGAGTTAGGATATACTCATCTAGTCCTACCATGAGGGCTAGATTTACCTGCTCTTTCTCTGATTCTGAGCTTGATGATTCTGAGCATGTGATCTCTTCATTTTCCCAAGCAGCCGCCATGGCTTTTCTTTTGAATTTCTTGTGCTTCATTTTGGACTTTTCTGGTTGACCAGTCTTCTTTAGTCTAGGACAATCTGGTCTTAGATGTCCAGGTTTCTGCATTCATAGCAGACTGGTTCTTTTTCCTTCCTTTCTTTCTTTTGAATCCTTCTTGATCCATTTTTTTCTTCTTGAGAATTTTCTGAAGCTTGGACAGTACATCATCTACATCACTGTCTTCAGAATCTGCATCTTTTGAACTAGAAGAACAGTGGAAGGAGCAGCTGCAACTTTAAGAGCATTAGTACATTTTTTCTTTAATGAGCTTTCAGATAGTCGCTCCATATTAATTTCATGTGCCATGAGGGAACCTATTAAGTTGTCAATAGAAAATTTGGTTAAGTCATGGGCTTCTTCAATAGCGGTTACTTTAGGTGTCCATGAAACGGTTAAGACCTAAGTATTTTTCTAACAGTTTCTTCATTGGAAAGAGTTTACCAAGAGAATTTAAGCCTACTACTATGCTTGAAAATCTATTATACATAGTAGTAATGTTTTCGCTTAAAGCATTTTAAATTGTTCATATTGTGAAACAAGAATATCTATTCTAGTTTGTTTCACTTTATCCTTCCTTCATAAGTTATCTGCAGTTTATCCCAAATTTCTTTAGCAGATTTGCATGCAGATACTCTACTAAATTCTCTTTTGGATAAGGCACAACATAAGTAGTTCTTAGCTTTAAAGTTTAAAGATAATTTACTTTTATCAGCAGGTGTAATGGCAGTAGTGCCTTCAATAGGAACAATAACAAAATCACCTACCTCAATTACCTACCACAGATCAAAGTCTGTGCCTCGAATGAAGCATTCCATTCTCATTTTCCAGTATTGATAATCTTCTCCGTCGAAGAATGGAGGTCTGGTGACTGATTGACCTTCAGCATATCCTTGAGCTGCCATGGATCTTTGCTCTAAGATCGTTAGATCTTCTTGAAAGTTCAGAGACCCGCTCTGATACCACTTGTTGGCCCTTTTAGTACGGCAGCAAGCTAACCTAGAGGGGGGGGTGAATAGGTTTTCTGAAATCTGAAATAGAAACTTAACACAGAAGTTATCACTTCAAAGTTTTGTTTAGTTTAGTGTGATAAAGAGTAGCATGCGGAAGCAAGTAAACATCACACAAATAATACAAGGGATTTATCCTGGTTCGGCCCTTCCCACATGGAAGTCCTACATCCAGTCCCCAAGCAACCTCTTGGGAATTTACTAACCAAGGTACATCCCCTTAAGGACACTACAACACCCAGCACCCCAGCTGGTCTTCTTCTCTTTTTCGGGCAAGAAGGCAGCCCACTTCTCTACAGGTAAAGAAGCCAACCTCCTGGTATAAACCCCAGTGCGGTTCTGCTAGACACAAACCCTAGTTAGGTTCTACACTGTATACAGTCCTACAGCTGGACAGATCTTTCTTAGAAAAGAAAGAACAAAGCTGAGAGTTGGAACAAATAAAAACCAACTAAAAGAACTCTCAGCAAAAGACTCTCTCCCCCAGATTACCAAGATGCACACAGAGAGAGAGAGAAGAGAGGAGAAGGAGCTTGAATGCTTCAGTGCTTCAGATGCTTAAACACTTCTTCTTGGGCTCAGGCTCTTTCCTCTTTTTCTTTGAGTGTATTTGGAGTTCAGGTTCCTCACTGGTTGTACACTCATTCAAAAGATCTTCAGGAAAGCTCTATCCTTCTTCAGCCTTGCTTCATTTTATATGAGCAATTTGAATAAATCCGTTGGAGTTCTAGCGTTGCTCATCTTCTCTTTCTTCTGATAATGTGGTCTACGAGGTCTGCAAGCATAGAAAAAAGTGTTTAGATAAAAGAGTGTTTCTGTCAAAAAGGTTCATACCTTTATGTTTCCTGATGCCACCTAGAAGTGGTAAGTAATCTCTCTTTTGTTGGCAGGAGAGAAGAGATCTAGAAAGATAAGTAAAAAGATCTCCTGTCAGAAAGATAGAGGATTACGCAAATCAGAATACTGACTTTTTCACTAGATGCCAAAAGGCACTTTGAAATATAAAGGAAATCTATATTTTTACAAAGAAATCCATATTTTACAGAGGAATCCATGTTTTTACAAAGGAATCCATGTTTTATAAAGGAATCGATGTTTCACTTATCAATCCTTATGAGAGTTACAAAGGAATCCATGTTTTCAAAGGAATCGATGTTTCACTTATCAAATCCTTATGGAGTTACAAAGAATCTATGTGAGAAGTCTGTGTGAGTTACAAAGGAATCCTTATGAGAAGTCTGTGTAAGTTATAAGGAATCGTTATGAGAAGTCTGTGGAGTTACAAAGGAATCCTTATGAGTTACAAGGAGTCTGTGTGAGTACAAAGGAATCCTTATGAGTTACAAAGGAGTCTGTGTGAGTACAACGAACCTTATGAGTTACAAGGAGTCTGTGTGAGTTACAAAGGAATCCTTATGAGTTACAAAGGAGTCTGTGTGAGTACAAAGGAATCCTTATAAGTACAAAGGAGTCTGTGTGAGTACAAAGGAATCCTTATGAGTACAAAGGAGTCTGTGTGAGTTACAAAGGAATCCTTATGAGTTACAAAGGAGTCTGTGTGAGTACAAAGGAATCCTTATGAGTTACAAAGGAGTCTGTGTGAGTTACAAAGGAATCATGTGAGAGCAAATCGATGTGGCACTTTGAACTGAAATCGATATATATTGAATGGACATCGATTTATTTGTGTTAGTGCAAATCATTACGGTAATAATGTCATAAATTTATATTTAATAGAAAATCATGATATTAAATATTTTTAATAATTAATTAATTAATCATAAATTTAGTTATCACCAAAATATAAGTGTAAAATATAGGAGTGGTTCAACATAAGGAAGATCCACCTCTAGAAGATCTGCAACAAAGGGTTATCTCTCATGAAAATCTTCTAAAGGAATGGAGATACAAGAAAGATCACCCACCTGAAAACATTATTGGTGATCCATCTGTAGGGGTAAGACAAGAGGTAATGTTATACCATGTGATATCTAGTATTGTTTCTCAAATAGAGCCTATGACAGTCAATGAAGCTCTGACTGATGAATCTTAGATTTTAGCCATGTAAGATGAATACTAAATCAGTTCAAGAGAAATATGTATGGTCACTTGTTCCAAGACCATCAGATCATCTAGTGATTGGCACCAAATGGGTGTTCAGAAATAAATTGGATGAAGCTGGTGTGATCTTAAGAAACAAGGCCATATGGTAGCTCAAGGCTATTCCAAGAGGAAGGCATAGGTTCGATGAAACCTATGCACCTGTAGCTAGATTGAGGCTATTAGAATCTTACTTGCTTATGCGTCTGCATTACATCTGAAACTATTTCAAATGGATGTAAAGTCTGCATTTCTTAATGGTTTATTAAGGAGGAAGTTTATGTAGAACAACCTCCAGGCTTTGATGACACTGAATTTCGAATCATGTTTTGAAATACACAAAGCATTATATGGTTTAAAACAAGCACCTAGGGCTGGTAGGAAGGCTTAGCTCTTTTTATTAAACCATGATTTTATTAGAGGTCAAGTAGATAGTACACTGGTCATTAAGTTTAAGGTCAAACATATATTGCTTGTACAAATCTATGTAGATGATATAATTTTGGCTCTACTGATGAATCTCTTTGCAAGTACTTTGAGAAGCTTATGTAGGGAGAATTCGAGATGAGCATGATGGGGGAGCTAAACTACTTCCTAAGATTGCAAATCAAGCAAGGAAAAGATGGCACCCACATTTGTCAAGCCAAATATACTAAGGAACTCTTAAAGAAGTTTGGGTTCGATAATGCCAAGCTACTATCAACACCATAAGCACATCAAAAGGATAGACAGTGACAAGGGTGGTAAGAAAGTAGATCAAAAGATCTACAGAGGTATGATAGGTTCATTACTTTACTTAACGACAAGCATACCTGATATTTTATTAGTGTATGCATGTGTGCTAGATACCAAACAGATCCTAAAGAGTCTCATTAATTAGTGTTAAAAGATTTTTAGGTACTTAGCTAGAACTCATGATTTAGGCCTTTGGTATCCAAAATCATGTAAAATTAATTTAGTAGGATACTCTGATGCTGACTACGTTGGATGCAAAATAGATAGAAAGCACCAGTGGTTGTTGTCAATTTCTTGCAGGATGTCTGATATCATGGTCCTCAAAGAAACAAAATTCAGTAGCTCTGTCAACAGCTGAAGTTGAGTACGTGGTAGCTGGAAGTTGTTGACACAAACTATTGTGGATCAAGCAACAACTTGAGGATTATGGGCTACGTATCAAGACAATTCCTATTGTGTGACAACACAAGTGCTATAAATCTCACCAAGAATCCGTACAGCATTCAAGGACAAAACACATTGAGGTTAGATATCATTTTATTCATGATCATGTAGCTAATGGCAACATAGATATTTCCTTTATCGACACAATAATCTGTTAGCAGATATCTTCACAAAGGCCTTACCTAAAGAGGATTCACTTCTCTTAGAAGGGAATTAGGTATGTGTAAATTATGAAAAGAGTTATCTGTTTAAACTGAATACTAATTTTTCAGAATTTGAAATCATTTTTCCTCCTCAAATTTAAGCAAAAATTTAATTATTGTTTATCTGTCTTTACACCCTTGCGGTTCAAATTTTATAAGAGTTTATTCCTATCGAACTAGTCAGTTTGTCATTTTTCCATTCAAGCGCCTCCAGTTTCTAAATAATCATTATTCCTATGATATATCTCGAAATCTAGTGTGGGATCGATTCACCTCCCGCCTTCATCTCTTTCGACTTGCCTGAGACAAAAGCCCTCTCGACTCTGGCATCAACCTCATGCGATTTCGAAGCTTTAACCCTCTCCTGTGAAAAATTTCTTGAGGGCTTCTACTCCTTCCTCCATCTCAACCCTCCAGAAACTGTTCCGTCGAAAACCATGGCCTCTTCCGGTGTTTCCGGCAGTGTTGGGGGTTACGGAGCAACATACCTTACCACTGAGCAACAGGCAAGATTTGCAACTGTGAAGACCAAGCTCTGTGGACACAAGGCAGTGGATGTGGCTGACTTGCAGAAGAACGGTATGGGCAGCATAGTGGCAGCCATGGATAGATTGAAGTGGATGAAGATTGCCACTCATCGGAAGTATGTTATCCGGACCTTGTCAAAGCATTATATGTTTGTTTGAAAATAGAGGAAGATGGGACCTTGACTTCCATGGTCAAGGGAACCCAGATTAGGGTCACACGAGACCTTTTGGCCTCACTTTTGGTGTGACCACCTCTGGACATAGTGGAGTTCACACTGTGGATGTTTAGGCGAAAGGTTTGGGGATAGTTGGTCCCGAGTAGATTGAAGGATGGCAAGCTAGATATCAATCAACTGAATGCCTTCAATAGATTGTTGCATTTATTGTGTGTCAAATCATTGTTCCAAGGAGTTCTACCTTCTCCACCTACACCAAGGCAGATTCCGACCTGATGTTCTGGGCTATCCAGAATCAGGGTATCAACACTGCTGAAGTAATTATTGAGAGAATGAAGTTTGCTAGTGCACAGGTATGGGACATCAAGAACAAGCTGAATGTTTCTCTACCTTATGCCCATTTCCTGACTAAGATTTTTCAGCACTATGTCATAAGTGTAGTAGGAGATGTGTCTGAGAAGATGGGCCAAGCTATCCGGTCCAAAAATTTAAGAAAAAGTGGTTTTTCAGTTGTTAATGGAGTGTGGACAAAGACTTCCGTGGCTGAGGGTGAAGCCATCATAGATGAAGCCCAAGAAGACCAGGAAGCACCAGCATCAGCAGTAGAAGCTCCTGTAGCAGTAGCAGAGATAAGCAGCAGGATTGAGATATCCCTCCTCAAGAAATTGAACGTGTTGGGCATAGTTTAGAGGTTCCTCTTCCCTCTTCCCAAGTAGCATCTGTACTTAGGGATGTGTTGGACTCCATCCCCAACAATCAGGAGGAACCAGTTATTGGTGATGTTCCAGTAGTAGTAGAAACTGTGGCTCCAGGCCACTTTGAAGAAGTCATGTTGGAGGAAGCTCCAAGTCAGAGGGAGCAAGCAGTGCTCAAGAAGATGTCATTATGGAAGATGCTCCTATGAGGGGGAGCAGTCTGTTGATGAGCCTGTTTAGGAAGAAGTTGTTGTGGCATCAGGCCACACTGATGTTCATTTGAAAGAAGTCCCTGTCCAAGAGAAAGAACAAGTAGTAGCAGACCATGTGGATGTACCCATGAAGGATACCTTGCTGAGGGGAAGTATTGGGAGAAAAAGAAGGTCAGACTCAGGGGGAGCAAAATGAATCTCCTCCAGTGAATGATTTTCAAGAAGGAGTAGCCGCTAGTTCTTCTGATTTGATGATCAAGAGACACATGTTGATCATGAGGAGCCCATTGCTAGGGGCAGTAAGAAGGGAAAGGAAGAGGTTCCTCTTCTTGCAGACACTCCATAGATGAGGCAGAGGTTTGTCATCAACCTAAAGCCTGTGATAGAGAGATTAGATGCCCAAGGTGAGATACTGTGCTCAGTGCAATCAGATGTTAACTCTATTTTTATGAGCTAGGCCTCAGCTGCAAAACAAATGTCACAAGTCAAGAATGCAATTAGATGGCTAAATAAAGAAATAGGCAGTATGAAGACTTTGTTATATGATGTTCTAAAGGAAATAATGGCTCAAGCACCTCCTGCTCCTACATGTCCTGAGCCTCAACCATCTGGAGTAGCAGAAGAAGAAATTGCAAGGCCATCAGGGCCAGCAGTGGTCTCACAAGAAGCAACTGTGGAGTTTGGGCCAGCAGAACAAAAGTCTAGGCCATCAGGGCCACTAGAAGAAGGGTCAGGGCCACCAGGGCCAGTGGGGTCTGAGCAGATTCCGGTAGAGGTAGCAGCTGTAGCTCAAGAGCCCCCAGCTCCTTCACCCATTCAGACACCAGCCCCTCCTTCTCCACCTTCATCCGCAATAGCTCCACCCGCTCCTCAACCATTTAAACAGCCACAACCCAGAACCATCTCTTCTCCTACCCCATTTCCTTCCCAATCCTCTTCACCTCCAGTCTCTTCCACACACATTCCTCCACCTAATCCTCTCTTTGAAGTACCTCCAGCCTCCTCATCAGCTGGAGCCTCCTCATCCTCTGGTCCCTCCTCTTCTGGATCAACTGATATACCTCCTTCCACTGCTCATTCTTTCTTCATCCTTGTGCTCCTCCCTCCTTCATTACAGTCATTCCGAAAAGTGCTCAGATGGATGGGCCATATCTTAGGGACATCAAAGATGAGTTTGAAGAAGTTATTCTCTGTCTGTACTGAAGGTTGGAACTCATGTTCATAGGACAGGCTCCTCTAGCCTGTTCCTAAGAAACGCAAAATCTCATCCACTTCTTCTACATCTTCTGACCCTTGTTATCCCCACTGTGGTTTTCTCTAATCGTGGATAATAAAAATAAACCACTTTACAGAGAATTCCTTCAGAAGGTTGCCTTCGCTACCATCATCAACCTTCCTTTTCTTAACCTTACTAACCATTAAATGTCATTTTGCCTTATACCTCTCTCTCTAAATCAGAAAAATCTAAAATCTTTTCTCTAGCCGATTCCAAAACTGAAGATCAATGGGCTCGGGGTCATAAAACTCTATACCATAAGTTTCTTCTCGCCGATCTGCTAGATTCCCTCCGGGATCATTCCTTGACCCTATCTGAGTGGTTCCAGATCCTCCATAAAGAACCTGGGCCTTTCATTCAAAAGGAAATCAGGATGATCTGGCACTTTCAATTATTCAATAACTACCGGTATCTTCATCGTCTCCTTGAGATTCAGCTGGGTCAGTCAAGGAAGCCATCAAAGCACTTGGCTCAGTTGAAGCCCACACTGAAGCTGTCCAAGTTGATTTTGCAACTCTCCCAGCCTGATACTATTCTCTTCCTCCTCTTCATTCTCTGGTCATGGAATCATCTGTAGGCTCAATTATTTTTGAGCGTTTTGCCAGAGTTATGGGCAGAATCAAGGTACAGAAAGGCTATCTCTTGCTTTCCACAGATTTTTGTTTCGAGAGTATCACCATGGTCATGTCAGTGCTATGTGACTTGCTCCTATTCTATCAAAATGTGAGAGAATTTCTCCTGAAGACTGGGCCAGATTCTATCCTCTTTTTGCTTAGCAACTTACTGATCTAAATGTTTCTCAAGCCAGAGACGGAAAACCTCCAATGTCACCTACTACATTCTGGACATGAACTCCATTCACCTTGTAAATGATCCCTTTCAAACTTGGGTTGAAAGATACAAGGTTTATGTTGCCATGCGCTTGGAACTGAAGCACAAGCAGATTTTCTACCCTGTCTCTATAGACCAGTTTCTTGCCTGTGCTAGTTTTGGGAAGGTCAGCTTCTTTAAAAATCTTTGACAGAGATCCTTATGCTGACTTCCTAGATGAGCAGTTAGTTCTTCATCTCAAACAGATGGCTCCCACCATGGGACCCTCCTATTCTCTAGCTTCTGGGGTTTTCAGATTATATTTTGAGCAGCAAGAAGAAAAGGCTTGGGAAGTTATTTCTCATTATGCCTCTCTTTTGTCTCTTGCTTTCTATCTCTCTGTACCCCCTCCGGCTTAATTTAATACAATCTTTGTGTGCTCTCTCATTCATTTTTCTCTTCTTCTTGTCTCACAATGTATCTTTTGCTTACCTGACAAAAAGGGGAGAGAAAACAGTAGTTCTGAAATACATTTCAGCATGTATTATGCCATTTCAGAATTATTACGCATCATATATGCCTATTGTTTAGTTCTATAAAAAGGAGAGAAATACAGTATCTACCTTTCTTATTTGTTCTACAATTATACTTAGAAGTATTTCAGATCATGTTTATTGTTAAGTTTTGTCATCACCAAAAAGGGGGAGATTGATGATCAAGTTATCCCCATGTAATTTAAATAAATTACACATCTTTTTTGATGATTAACAAATTATGATAAAGGTTACTAACACTTTTTCTATGAAGTCTAAGCACAGAAAATAAACCAAGGGAAAACAAGCCAATAAAGTAAGTATTCATCACACTACAACAATATGAGTTCAAAGCATCAATATTGTCTAAGTACACCGATTTTCCACTATAGGTCATAACGATTTCTATAGAGCTATAACGATTACTTTCTGCAATGATCGTTAAGTGATCGCAACGATTGCCCTCACAACGATTTGTTAAGTGATCGCAACGATTTACCCTCACAAGATCATTAAGTGATCGCAACGATTTGTTTTCATAACAATTTCTTAAGTGATCGTAACGATTTACGTTCATAACAAATTCTTAAGTGATTATAACGATTTGCGTTCATAATGATTTCTTAGGTGATCATAACGATTTGCTCTCACATAGATTTGATAAGTGAGAACAATGATTTGCTTTCATAATGATTCGATAAGTTACATAACGACTCTATTACTGTAACGATTCATCAAGTTACATAAGGACTTGGTCACTGTAAGGATTCGATACAGCAAACAATGATTTGCTCACATCATTTTGTCTCTTGCAATTGCTATATAACGATTTGTTTATGAAGTCATAACGATTTGTCTACACAACGATTTCATAAGTCATGCATGTATCAATTCCTGGAATTAACGATTTAATATTTGAACTCATTTTGAGTACGTTGAAAAGTCAAAGTCTCCACGTAAATCTTTCTGACAACCATACATTTATTATGACTGAACGTTTCACTGTAGTACATGCAGACGATATCTTCTATTCTCATGCTTATTCTGTAAACATCTTTTTAGAAGAACATAATGGAACTTCTACTTCTGTATAAAATCAATCTAACGTTGACTGACAACAAGAGACAACTTAGCTGTCTATTGTTTAGCATTTAATTCGTGCAGGTCTCTGACAACATTCGTCTACAACGTTTGACAGAATAGAAGCCCAAGGATATTAAAAGATCCTCTCTCTTTGCGTGCATGAAAGGATAAAGGATTGTGCTTAGAGACAACGGCCACTTCAACATTCGAATTTCAAAAGGGTGATATATATAAAGAATGAAGCTCCTGAAGGAAGACAACGTTTAGAGAACAACAAGTGATACAACGCTTACAACCTTTTGCAAGCTTTCCTAGAACCAAGCAAAAATTCCCATCTGTTCTAGCTCCTGCTCTCTATGCTAAGTGTATATCTGTGAGAGAGCCTTTAGTTCAGAGAAAAGTCTCTATTGTAGATCTTTCTTCTCTGTCCTTGCTTCAGATCAAGCACTGTTCTATAAGCTTGATCTAGGGGCGTCTTTCCCTGAACACTTTCTCGTGTGTTTGTTCCCTTCGTGTAGAAGGATGACCTGGTGGGATCCAGGTTGTGAGGTTCCCTTCGTGTAGAAGGAAGACCTGGTGGTATCCAGGGTGCTGTAATTCCTCTTCGGTTGTGAAGAAGACCAGCTGCGGCTGGTGTGTAAGGGTCCATAAGGGGGACAGTACCCTTGGGTTAGTAAAATCCTGAGATATTGCTTAGGGACTAGACGTAGGACTCCTAAGGAGAGGAGATCCGAACCAGGATAATTCTTTGTCGTGTGATTGCTTTTGTGTGTTGATTCTTCCTTCACTAACACTAACAATCTACGAAGTGTGCTTTTGTGACCATTGTGTGAACGGTTTTAAGTATTAATATTTTTTAATACCCCATTCACCCCCCCCCCCTCTGGGCTAGCTAGCTGGGCAACATTACATAGTTTCAGAAGAACTTACCCAATTATCAGGGTTTATCTATTTAACAAATGTTATCTAGGCTTACCTAGTTACAGAGTTACATGTGTAATTCTGTAACTGCGTAAGTCTTAATTCCTATAACTGCGTAAGTATGTAGTGTTCATGTGTAACTTTGTAACAGCATGTATGTGTGTAATTACACATGTACATACTATGTAACTACAAATGTAATTCTATAACTATACATGTAATTACAGAGTTACATAGTATGTAACTCAGGGACTCTGTAATTAGATAAGTCCATGGTAACTAGGTATTATAGTATAGAAGGGCTTACCTGTGTAAGTGTGTAATTACACATGCAACTCTGTAACTAGGTAAGTCAATGGTAACTAGGTAAGCCCTTCTGAAACTATGTAAGTCCCTTCTTCTATAATTATATAACTCAAAGACCTAAAAATAAATCCCCCAAATTAGGGATTGATTGGTAATTCTTCCAGTATGTATGTATTTACAAAGTTACATGTGTAACTACATAAGTATGTAATTACATACTTACCACAGTTACAAGATTTATATACTTACACAGTTACACTATGTACTTACGCAGTTACACACTTTTGGGATAATAGTACACACTTTTGAGATAACGGGGGAGGATAACGGGGGTTAAAAGTAGGGACTTAAAAATAAGTCATGCATAAAGTAAGGATCGGAAGGCTGTTGAAAACCTAACATGGACCTGAAAATAATGTCAGGTCCCTCCAGGGACCAACAGTTAATTCTCCAAAAAAAAAAAATCAATCGCTCGCTTGCCCATCACCACGTCGACGCCTACGACGATTTCGCCAGAAATTTTTTAGAAGCGGCTCTCGTGCCGCTTTGACGAAAGCGATTGTGACACTTTCTTCTCTCTAGCTCTCTCTTCTCTCGAAGCGCTGCGTACGTGGAAGTCAAGGCCGCCCCAGAATACTTGGTAAAAATTGTGAAGTTGTCAGAGATTTTTCACCTAGAAATTTCTCCAACCTCATTTCCAAATGCTGCCTTAATCCTACAATTGCACTTTTTCATTTAAAAGAAATAAACACGAGTTAGGAAGGTCGCATGTGGCGTCAACCCAAAGTTAAGTTGTGGACTTCATCGATGTTATCTTCCCAACAATAAGTACTTTCCATATTTTCGAGGTAAAATTTTCAAAATATTTTATTTTATAAAATATTTACATAAATATCTAATTCTAACATATTTATAAATTCATAATTTTAATTTACACAAATTCAGTGTACTTACATATTTTCTATAACTTATATATTTTCTCTGCAACTCGTACGATTTTAATGTAATTTATACTGATTCAATATAATTTACACATAAAAAATACATAAGTTATATTAAATTAGTGTAAACTGTAGATAAAAAAATGTAATTAAAGAAAAAATTTAAATTATATTGAATCAGTGTAATTGAGAAGTATAGATTTGTAAATAGGTTAAAATTTATTATATTTATGCAAATATTTTTTTAAAAAGTATCCATTTTCAACCTCGTACGATCTGACAACACCTTCTGTACGGTCAAATTTCGTGGGTAAAACGAGAGGATGGCAATTCAAAGGCAGACATCTCGTCTTGTGAACCCAAAAAAAAAAGGGCCAGAGAAGAGTCCCCAACACAGCAATATTTGAACAATCAAACAAGAAACGTAACCAGTACAAGGGACGTTCACTCCAGGATTGCCGAGTCAATGGTCGCACACACGGCGACGGCGTTTCCCGGAAGAAGAACAACTTACCACGATTCATCTTCTTTGATAAATACTTTCCTTTACGTTGCATGAATCCCAATCTGCGATCCCATCCCTAGCTACAACTCTCTCTTTCCTCTCTCTCTCTCTCGGCTCTCTCATCTCTCTCTGGTTCACTCGTTCAGGCTCCTCTTTCCTCTGGTCATGCACACAGTAGCACACCATCGCGCCACATCTCGCCGGTGCGGAGCTCCCGTCCCTCCCCTCTCAACCCCACAAGACCCCGCGCGGCAGCCGCACCACCCTCACAAGGCCGCCCCCTTCCTCAGCTACGAATTCCAAGACCCACCTCGCCAACCTCGACCGCCTCCTCCAGAAGCCGTCCCCCACCCCGCCACCTCTTCCCCCTCTCCCCGAGGACCAGGCGCCTGGGTTGACATGGACGGGGGCTCCAGGTGGGGCACCCTCAACGCCCTCAGCCTTTCCGGTGTTCTCCCCGCCGCCAGGAAGGTGGAGGAGATGTTCCCCGGATAGCCTGAACCAGCTCAGCGGCTGCTCAACGGCACCCCCCGCCCCTCCCCGCGCAACGGCATCGCCGGTCGTTGGCGGGAGCTTCACGGCGCCAAAGACTGGGAGCGATTGCTCGACCCGCTGGATGAGGACCTTCGCCGGGAGATCGTGCGCAACGGCGACTTCGTCCAGGCTGCCTACCACGCCTTTCACTCCAACCCGGCGAAGCAGCCCTCGGACCGCCGCCAGGTCGCCCTCCCCGACCGGTCCTACCGCGTTACTCGCGACCTCTACGCTACCTCCTCCATCGAGATGCCCCGGTTGGTTGACGGCGTGGCGCCGTGGATGAGGCAGAAGACGAGCTGGGTGGGGTACGTGGCCGTCTGCGACAGCGAGCGAGAGATCCAGCGGATGGGCCGCCGCGACATAGTTATCGCCCTGCGAGGCACCGCCACCGCCCTCGAGTGGGCCGAGAACTTCCGCGCCGCCCTGGTCAAGGTACCCCACGCCGATGCCGCCGGACCCACCGCGACAGAGGCCACAGAAGAGAGCAGGGAGCCGCCGTCGTCGGAGGAGCACGTGGAGCCGAAGGTGGAGTGCGGCTTCTGGAGCTTGTTTACGACCGAGTCCAAGCAGGCGCGGAGCCTGCGCGACACGGTCGTGGAGGAGGTCAGGCGGCTTATGGAGGTCTACAAGGGCGAGCAGCTCAGCATCACGGTCACGGGGCACAGCCTTGGGGCTGCGCTGGCAGTGCTGGTGGCCGACGAGCTCGGCGCCAGCCTCGGCCTCGGCATGTCACCCCCCATCGCCGTGTTCTCCTTCGGCAGTCCCCACGTCGGCAACCGGGGGTTTGCCGAGCGGGTCAGAGACCGCGGGGTGAAGGTGCTGAGGGTGGTCAACAAGCGTGACGTAATCACGAGGGTGCCCGGCGTGTTCGCCGACTACCAGAAGGTGGCGGAGGAGGATCCGGGCGGCGGGGAGGCCAGGCGGAGGTGGTTGCGGGCGGCGGCGGAGGGGGGGAAGCTGGGGCGGCTGCCGGACAGGTGGAGGGACGCGGTGGAGAGGGCCATGACGGCGTGGTCGTACACGCATGTGGGGAGCGAGCTGAGGCTGGATAGCCGACAGTCGCCGTTCCTGAAGCCGGACGCGGGGCCAGGTTGCTGCCACGACCTGGAGGCATATCTGCACTTGGTGGACGGCTTCCTGAGCTCGCGGTGCCCCTTCCGGGCCAACGCCAAGCGCAGCATCGTGAAGCTAATGGCGCACGAGGGCTCCAGCCTCAAGCGCCACTACACCAGCCGGGCCCTCGCTTTGATCGGCATGGAGGCGGCGGCGGCGGCCGATGCCGAGGCAGTGCCGGCCGCTGACGGAGGCGGAGGCGGTTGCGTGCCTAGCCCTACGTCTTCCTGACCCATTCCAACACCAAACAATTTCTCCTTTTGCTTCAAAATAATTTACGCGTATTTGGGGTTGGTTTTTTTTTTTTTTTTTTGGAAAATATTTGATGCACAGTATAAATTACATAGTAGAGGTGAGCATTATGTGTCCGGGCGCTCGGACATTAAATATTTTTTAGTAGAGATACGTATCACTTACCCCTTTTGACAAGAGACACACATCCCAAAACTCTCGTATGACAATGACATGCATCTTTAATATTAATGTGATTGACACCGGTGATGATGTGCACTCATTTTTTTTTAAACGACATCAGTTGAGTTGTCAATCGCAATTCGTAAGCTGTGCATAACCATTGATAGACGTTATTTGTGTACGACGGCAAGACCTTTTATATAACACGAAGACCCATTCCTCATATATTTTCCGTGACCTTCAAACAAGTGGGCAGATTTTATGTAAGATAAGTAATCAACGGGTTGTTTAACCTCCAATTTTTATTTCTTAAATTTATATTATATTTGTGAACCGTAGCAAAGTAGGTTTAGCTAATGGGTCAGATAAGAAGCTTATTAGAGAGAAATTTTGTATAACTAATTCGTCTTCTCAAATCTCATATTGGAGATCTATCAATATATAGTTTAACCGTAAAATATATAACCATGTATCTCTTGCTTTAATTTTTAAACCAGGGTAAAATTCTCATCTACCACAGCCCTGAAGAATTTCAGCACAGCCTAGGTATGAAAATCTCTTGCAGTCAAATGCTTGCATTGATGTGTTCATTTCTACACTTATTCCTATGAGATTTAAGATACGTCTCCATATGGGTGTTTATGATTTAATTTGGTCTGATTTATAGAAAATTTTAAAAAATCATTTGATCCAACTCGAACCAAATTAAATCGAAGTTTTTTGAAACTAAATTTTAGTTCGGTTTAATTTGAAAATAAATATCTTTAGATTCTCTTAATCTTAAATAAGATTTTAATTACTTATTTCTTTAATAAATCACTATTAAATAAGATTTGAAATGAAGTATTAATTGTTAACGACTATATTATCCTCCATAATATATATTTTTACGTAAATATATTGAATAAATTTGATAGATATATATATATAAAATAAATAATTATTATAATTTAATTTAATCGATTTGATTTGATTTATAGAATTTAGAAATTGAATTAATCAAATTTTTTATTTCAATTTGATTTAGAACCAAATCAAAAAATTTTCATATACCGAATCAATCAAATCACTCAATTCAATTTAATTTTTTAATTTAAAACGAATAATGAGTTAGATTTTTTCCGTTAATTTTCGAATTGTGCGAATTCAATACTGATGGAGCATGTCTTTGGGACAAGAAAATTACAACTTTATTGCTGAAATGTAAGCTGTCTTGCAAGTCAAACAAAGATAGTAAATGGAAGCGGTCCCCAGACCGTATGGCAGGCTAGCAGAGCTCTTTTATTCATGCACCGGTGGAAGAGCTGTTGCTAGGTATCATCGGGGTCCCGTCAGGGGCAGCTAGTTATGAATCATGATCGATGACTGCAGTGGGCCCCGTTAATAGAGAGATGGAAGAAACGTGATTCCCCCCCTTCGGCTGGCGGATATGACCAACAAAAAGGCCAACCAGATGTACAAGAGTGGGTGTTTGTAAAAGTTTGGGTCCTCGACGACGCGGCAGACATGTAAATGTGTCTGTAGAGAGGCTAGTAAGGACTAATGATCATGAACATACCAGATCACTTTTTTAATAACCGAATAATTAATCTGTGATAAATAAAATTTATCAACCCTGATAAATAGATATTATTTTAAAATTTTGAATAACTTATCAAGACCTTTATCACCAAGAATTATTGATAAGTCTCGGTAACTTTATCTCCTCTCTCAACTATAATAAAGATAATATTATTTGTCAAATAAAAATTTGAGTTATGTTATCCACGGATAACTTATCTATAGAGGTTATTAAAAAAAAGTCTACTATTTAAATGAATTTGAGAAATATTCAATATACATTTGACAAGTACACCTATTTACATGCCAAGTAATGTGAGAATCTATGTGGTGCCATGCAGGCTAGGATATCACACCATTGGTGCAGGTGGTGAGCAGTGGTAATAGCGGCAATCGATGGCAATCAACGACAGTCAAATGACAGTCTTTGGTATACAATAGCGAAAAGTTGCAGTGGACTTATAAATTACAAACTTGGACTAATAAATATAAAGTAAGATTTAAAATAGAAAAATTACATACATATCCTTTATAGTGTTTGGAAAAATATTCAATGAACCTTCCACCATCTAATCCTT